>JADLZN010009682.1:0-11202 GCA_018155175.1 Sinocyclocheilus anophthalmus | reverse complement strand
TCTGACCACATTTTTTTTAATGCCAGATTATAAATATAACCTTATCTGCGTCTTATTCGTTTATTTATTTTTTGTGGTGAATCTCTTAATAATCACACACAAGATAAATATGTAATACTTTTTCAAATATTGTTAATCATTCATTGTTCTTTTTAACGTAAAACCTGCTATGAAACTTTAAAGAGGAAAAATGCCATACAAGTTCATATAATCCAACTTTATTAAAACATTGCATACATATAATTACACTACTAAAACATACATTTGAAAAAAAGTACGTTAATATAGAGTATATTAATTATATTTACCTCTAATATAATAGACTACAAATAAAAATAAAAAGGGCATTTGAGAACGTTTGCTGAACAAAAGAAAAGCAACTGAGACAGTAAAACAGCGGACAGGTGAGCGCAGACGAGAAGACATCAACAGTCCAAAAAAGATAAACAAATCCAGAGGGAAAAGGCAAGCGCAGAATCCAGTAGGCAGGCACAAGTCAAAACCAGGCAGACGGTCCGAGGACAGAGAATGATGCGCAGCAGGCACAGGTAAAACTGGGCAGAGAACAAGACGGAGCAAAATCAAATAGCAAATAGCAAAACAAAGCACACTATAGCAGAGAAATGAAAGGAAATAATAAACATAGCTAGTGCTAGTAGACCCAGGTTGTGATTTCATTATTGCCCCTAAATGGTTTAAGTAAAGTTTTTAGAGATGAACAAGTATACTTTACATTTGAACAAACAGGTATTCATCCCATTTGTATTGCCAATCATGTAGAATGCTGTCACTATAATGCAATGCCTCTTGATATTAAATCTAAGATAATTGAAAATACAATATAATATACAATAAAATAAATGCAAATACTGTTGATATTTTTATACATATTAGAACTCGATAAACAGAGAGTTCTTCAAGTCTCCTCTTCCCCTTCTTTCCTTTGAGGCTAAACTGCGACCAAACTTCTGAGGAAGTGATTTTTCTCATGATTCGCCACACTCTCTCCATAGCTTGGTCCTCCAATTGTAGAAAGGTATTTAACCTGAATTTAATTTAAATGGAATTGTCAAATCCAATGCATACACACAGAACAGTTCAGCTGCAAATAAGTATGTCAAATTCTTAACCGTTTTTCTTTGGAGCTCTTCGTCCACCCTCAGCTTATCCTCAAAGGAGAGCAAGTCAGGTAACTGACCAATAGATGGGATAGGGTTCTCTGGCCCTGTGTCTTCCTCTCTTGTCTGCAGTAGCCGCCGAAGAGAATGCTCTTACTGTTTTGAAATTATTTTATCCAGTTTCATGAGGACATTTAAGTGGGAATCTGTAATATAATTTCAGTTTGTAAGAACTTCTGTTGGTTTGACATTTTATATATATAAATATATAAAATGTATACAGTGCCATGCAAAAGTTTGGGAACACCTTGCAGAATCTGTGAAAATGTGAATAATTTGAACAAAATAAGAGAGATCATACAAAATGCATGTTATTTTTTATTTAGTACTGACCTGAATGAGATATTTCACATAAAAGACGTTTACATATAGTCCACAAGACAAAAAAAAAATAGCTGAAATTATTTAAATAACCCCATTCAAAAGTTTGGGAACCCTTGGTTCTTAAAGGGGTCATATGATGCGATTTCAATTTTTTCCTTTCTCTTTGGAGTGTTACAAGTTTTTGGTGCATAAAGAAGATCTGTAAAGTGCAAAGACTAAAGTCTCAAATCAAAGATATTCTTTATAAAAGTTAAGAGTCAGCCACGCCTACCTAAAATGGCTCGTTCTAATACGCCCCCACATGTCTATGTCACTGTGTGGGAAGATTTGAATAACGCTGCCGAAATGTTCACGCAAAGAAGAAGGCGTAACTTTTATTCTCGCCATGTCGTGAAGGCGCTGTGTGATAAGTTGTAAAAGCGGAACTACTTTGTTTGGCATTCCAAAAGAGGATGATATCTGCTTCGTAATGCCTGGAGCTGATCCGTGCTGTTCACTGAGGAAATACATCAACTTCGGGCTGTGGATCGCCGGATCGGCTTTCACAGTGGACGAAGCGGAGTCCAGCCTGGGGTCGTCACATGTGTTTGCCGCAAGCCTCCTTCATCGAATCCGCCGCCTCTGATCACTCTAGCCCCCGGCTTCTGCTCACTCTAGGCCACCGGCTTCTGCTAAAGATAGGCCAGCCACCGCTCACTCAAGGCCACAGTGTGTGACACTGTGTTTTCTTTGTGAAAGCGAAACTACTTTTTTTGGCTTTCCAAAAATGGACACGACTAGCAATCAGTGGTTAAGTTGAATTTACAACACCAGAATAATTCAACCAAAATATTCAGATGTGTGCAACACATTTTAAGGAGGACTGTTTCCTGAACCTGCAGAGTAGACTACAATGCCGGCTGTTCAGACTCACAGACTGTAAGTACGTTTTTTTATATTTAAGCTAGTGTTTTGGGCAGTGTAGAGTAGGGCTTGTTGTTTTTCATTTCTCAGATCACAAATGCAGACAAGAATTTTATGTTTACGCGGCACGATGCAAAAGACAGTATAAGTCATTATAATAAGTAATTATGTCCCCACTGGATGAAACGAATGCCTCGTTTATAATGGGTTTCATGTTTTTGTCTCGTCGCTTCGGCCGGGACACGGCATCAACAGTATGTTGAGGGGCGTAACATTTCTGTCACACGATTGAGGTTTTCGGCCAATCACAATGCTTTGGATAGCTGGCCAATCAGAGCACATTTTGCTTTTCAGACCGATGAGCTTTGTAAAAATCACGCGTTTCAGAAAGGCGGGGCATAGAGGAGAACCAATAATGTACAGTATGTGAAAATAATGTGTTTTTTTTTTTTTTACCTTAAACCGCATAAACACATTGCAGTAAACCAAATACACAAAATAATGTTCTTTTAGCAGCATCATATGACCCCTTTAATACTGTGTGGTTAGCTGGATGATCCACCACTGTTTTTTTTGTTTTGTGATGGTTGTTCACGAGTCCCATGTTTGTTCTGAACAGTTAAACTGAACACTGTTCTTCAGAAAAATCCTCCAGGTCCTGCAGATTCTTCAGTTTTCCAGCATCTTTTGCATATTTGAACCCTTTCCATCAGTGACTGTATGATTTTGAGATCCATCTTTTTACACTGAGGACAATTGAGGGACTCAAACACTGCTGGAAAAGGTTCAAATATGCAAAAGATGCTGGAAAACTGAAGAATCTGCAGGACCTGGAGGATTTTTCTGAAGAACAGTGCTCAGTTTAACTGTTCAGAACAAACAAGAGACTCATGAACAACCATCACAAAACAAAAAAACACAGTGGTGGATCATCCAGGTAACCACACAGTGTCAGGGGTGTGAAGTAACAAATTACAAATACTCACGTTACAATAATTAAGTAGTTTTTATCAGTAATTGTACTTGTTTGAGTAGTTTAAAAATTGTGTACTTTTACTTTTACTTGAGTACATTTTAAGTGATGTATCAGTACTTTTACTCTGCTATTTTCCTCCGTTTGTGGTCGTTACATGCTTATTTTAATTAAATTTTTATCCATCAACGTGATTGGATAGAGAGTTTGTCTCGTGACTTTCGTCAAATCAAATTGTGCATAGAAAACTTTAACCGCCAACTGTTTATCATGGCTGGTGGAAGTGCATTCTTCAAGCATCAATTCAGTCGCATCTTCCTCTAACTTAATATGTTAAGGTAAATTTCGGATTTCTGCTTACTAAATGATTTGTATATATGCTTGCCTATCTACACGGCCTGAAATTTGGTGTGAGGTTGCGGGTATTGCATACAGTGTTAACTTCCGCAAGTGCCACGTTCGGTAAATTCCCACTTACTTATGAGACGCGCGATCTGCACTGCCTCATCTCTCTCTCGCGCGTGCGTTCTGGAGCGGTCACTTGGATAAGTCGTTGTTGCTTGTTGAACTTGTTGACTTTTGATGAGTTTGAGCGCGTGATGCGCGCTGTGAAAAAGTGTGTTGGAAACACAAATTGAGGACCAAATCTGCACCTTATTGATGTTAATACAGGGCCGTTTCTAGGCATAGAAGAAAATATATATATAGTATCTTCTGGAGTTATTAATATTACTTACTGTTATTTGATGTACAATTTTGCCCATTTGAATTGAAGTCATCTGAAAACCGAGCAAGTAAAAAAAAAACAAAAAAAACACATATACACATAATATTTACTTAACCCTTAAGCTCTGGGGCGTTTTTGTGTATTTTTGCCTAAATTTGACATACCCAAATTCAAATGTTTACCCTACACACATACAATGAAGGAAATGAAAAAAAATGGTTTCATTGTATAGAAAACCCTTTGAACTAAAAACAATGATTGTAATTCTTCATAAATAACATTATATGTTTTAAATATTACAATCAAACAAAAAAAAAACATAGGCGCTTTTTGATTTTTTTTCAGATTTTGTTTTTTTTGAAAGTCTGTAATTCATGTTCTGTTTGCTCCAGCTCTCTGCAACTTATATTGTTTGATTCCACTAAGTGCCAAGATGTGCCAGAAAAAATATCTTTCAAATAACAGCTTCTAAACAGGAGTTATTGAATTATAACCGAAGGGAGTAAAATTGTCCCTTTTTTCCGTCTAAAATTGTCTTTGTGAGTTTCCTTTGCAAAAACAGGTTTTATAAAGTATATTGCCCCCAGAATCCTATTTTACTATGTGTCATAGCACTTTTCTTGATTATTGACTGAATTATGTTTCATTTCTATGTTTGTCTAAGTAGTAATTTACAAAATGGCATAAGTGAATTATACCAAATATACACTTTGTGTAATATACAATCAGTTATTTTCTTTCAGGAGACACAAGACTCTATAAATTATAAAATATATCTGGTCTATCACAATCTAAAATAGAATCCATATCCTTCAGCTTCATATCATTCCATTTATATGCATTCTGTATTGGTACTGTTTGGAGTATCTCCTCACCTCCTCACCTGAGCCCAGCATCCTGCCTCCCTGCATCCTGAAGACAATATGACAGCTCCTCCATTTAGCTGAACCTGCCTGCTGCTGCTATCTGATCTTCAGAATGTGAAACAAACAAATGACTGTTCATCAACACAGCACTGTAATCCATGTATATTTATTGTATATTTACTGAAATGCATCATGTACTGCACTTTTCTGTCAATCAACAGTTTATCAGTTTGTTAGCTGTGCTTTCACGTTTCAAAGTAAAGATTCTACCAAAAACGGAGCAAACGCACTCATAAACCCTCACCAGACGCGCGTTCATTCCTCTCCACGGCGCCACTGAACGTTCTTCATCATCTATAACTTGTATTATAATGATCAAATTATCCAAGCCGCCGATGCCTTAGCCTTTCCGCGTTGAATCCTCGCCTTCAAAACAGTCCATTGAGTCCAAAAACTACAAAACCCAAGCACATCAGAGCTGTAGCGCTGTCCCGGATGCACCCTCTGCCCACTCGCCCACCCTCCCCCTCTGTTGACACAGAGGTGTCAAATTTCACAGCTCTGAATGGCCGCTGAGCGATGAGAGTGTCATGTAATCTGACTTACTGCAGTCCACAGCCGAGTTGTAAAACATAAGAGCCGCTGGCCGGGAGCGCGTATGATTTAGAGAGCGCGTGTTTGGCTAAAAGTGTGGTTTTTTTCCTGGTGCGCATCTGGACAAAACGCTATATATCTCACCGATGGAAGCACACAGAAACGTGAAAATGGTCTTGTTTGAAAGAAGAGATCCTAATCTAAAAGATAATATAGAGTATATAGATATTTGTGGCTGTTTGCGGCTGACTTAAGCAGTGGTACGAGTAGGAATGTGACCCATATGAAAATTTGCTCATAGGTAACAAATTTCACATCGCGATTCTATTGAAGATCATTCGATCTGTGATTGTCACACAATTAAATAATCTACATAGTCAAATTCCTGAGAATGAGAGCTTTCTTATGATATATGACTTGAAAAATGTATAAAATACACATTCTTCAGAAAAATTATTCGCAATCGTTAGGCGGAAATTAGTGTGTGGGACAAATACATTTCTAATCTTAATTTTACTGCTTTACGAATCTTACAACCAAAAGTTAAGGTATTCTATGTAATGAAGACACTCCAAGCTTTCAAATGAACCCATATATGGACTGATACCATATAAGGAAGGCTATGTAAATGAAGCATAAACATTTTTAATGCCTTGGACCCATATCCGGGTCCGCAGAGTTTAAGGATACTCCACTCAAATATGAAAAAAGACTCAGACTTGGTTTTTTTCTAATTAACAGAAATGCTTCAAAAACAATGATGGTTATCTATATGACCCCAGTTGGTGAATCAATGTATCCTGAAGCAAAACACTTGCAATAAGTAGCGGTCCTCTATGCTTGCATCACGTTTAAAATACTAGTATTTTTTTCACATATGCCTATCAATTGCTTCAGAACACACTGATTCATCAACTGGGGTCATATGGATTAACGTTGTGTTTGTTTAGTGCGTTTTTATTTTACAAATCAACTTTGCCGTCCTATTTACTTGCTTTATATAGACTCACAGAGGTGGATTATTTTTTTATAAAAATCTCAGTTTGTGTTCCACAGAAGGGAGAAATAAAGTCATATATGCAACCCCAAATCCGAAAAAGTTGGGATGTGTTTTAAAATGCCATGAAATTGAGAATCTGAGGTTTGTTAATTGTCTTTGTCTTTTATTTAATTTACAAAAGTACAAAGAAAAGACTTACAAAGCTTTCACTGACCAACTTAAATGCATTTTGTAAAAACAAAGACATTTTAATTTTGATGGCTGCAATACACTTCAAAAAAGTTGAGAAAGAGGCCAAATAAACGTGATAGAATATCCTAATTAAACTGTTTTGAAACAGTTCACAGAAAGCAGGTGAATTGGTAATAGATGAGGGGATCATGTTTGGGTATAAAAGGAGCATCTTTAACCAATAATTTGGTCAGAACACATTGCTAAATTTTCTTTGTAACTTTTATAGGGCAATTATGCCGCAATACCTTTTGACTAAATAAACAGATTTTCAAATTTTCACAGATTGATTTAGATTTTATTGCATTTTACAAAATGTCCCCATTTCAGATTACATTTGTACATCTGGAATGAATGAATGAATGAATGAATGAGTTTTTATTGCCAGGTATGTTTACACATACGAGGAATTTGTTTTCATGACAGAAGCTCCACAGTGTAACAGAATGACAGTGACAGAACAAAAACACAGATAATAAAAAATAGAAAAATAGAACAAGTAACTAAGGAATAAAAATATACAAATCGACAATTGTATGTACAGGTATATAACAATAGACAGTTGAATGTACAGGTATTTTATGTGCAAATTGAAATGTAGACTGAGGGTGTGTGTTAGATAAATAAGTGTATGAGTGAAGAAATAGTGTGTGTTCCACAGTTATTGTAAAGTGTTCATGAGATGGATGGCCCGAGGGAAGAAACTGTTCCTGTGTCTGGTCGTTCTGGTGCTCAGTGCTCTGTAGCGTCGACCAGATGGCAACAGTTCAAAGAGGGAGTGTGCTGGATGTGAGGGGTCCAGAGTGATTCTGCCAGCCCTTTTGCTCACTCTGGACGAGTACAGTTCTAGGAGAGAAGGGAGGGTTGTACCAATGAATCGCTCAGCAGTCCGGACTACCCTCTGAAGTCTCTGAGGTCAGATTTGGTAGCTGAGCTGAACAAGACAGTTATAAAAGTGCAGAGGACAGATTCAATGATAGCAGAGTACAACTGTTTCAGCAGCTCCTGTGACAGATTGAACTTCCTCAGCTGGCGAAGAAAATACAACATCTGCTGGGCCTTTTTCACAATGGAGACAATGTGATTGTCCCACTTCAGGTCCAGAGAGATGGTTGTGCCCAGGAACCTGAAAGACTCCACTGCAGTCACAGTGCTGTCCATGATGGTGAATGGGGGGAGTGCAGAGGGGTTTCTCCTGAAGTCAACGGTCATCTCCACAGTTTTTAGCGTATTGAGCACCAGGTTGTTGAGACTGCACCAGACAACCAGCTCTTTAACCTCCTATCTGTAAGCAGACTCGTCACCGTCCTGAATGAGGCCGATGAGTGTGGTGTCGTCTGCAAACTTCAGGAGCTTGACAGAGGGGTCTTTAGAGGTGCAGTCGTTGGTGTACAGGGAGAAGAGCAGTGGAGAGAGAACACAACCCTGAGGAGCTCCAGTGCTGATCGTAAGGGTGCTGGATGTGTATTTTACCAGCCTCACTAGCTGCTGCCTGTCTGTCAGCAAGCTGTTGATCCACTGACAGATGGAAGTGGGCACAGAGAGCTGAGTTAGTTTGGCCAGGAGGAGGTTTGGGATGATGGTGTTAAAGGCCGAGTTGAAGTCCACGAACAGGATCCTCACATAAGTCCCTGGTCTGTCTAGATGTTGCAGAACATAATGCAGTCCCATGTTTACTGCATCGTCCACAGACCTGTTTGCTCTGTAGGCAAACTGAAGAGGATCCAGCAAGGGTCCAGTGATGTCCTTCAGGTGGGCCAGCACCAGTCTTTCAAAAGACTCCATGACCACAGACTTCAGAGCCACAGGCCTGTAGTCATTTAGTAATTTAGTCCTGTAATTTTGGATTTATTTGGGATGGGGATGATGGTGGAGCGTTTGAGGCATGAAGGGACTTCGCACAGCTCCAGTGATCTGTTGAAGATCTGAGAGAAGATGGGGGCCAGCTGGTCAGCACAAAATTTCAGACAGGCTGGTGTAACACAATCTGAGCCTGGTGCTTTTTTCCTTTTCTGCTTCCGGAAGACCTGGCGCACCTCGTCTTCGCTGATCTGAATTGCAGGTGTGGGGGAGAGGGGGGTTGCAGGAGGTGTTAATTGTTGTGTGGAGAGGTGTTCAGGGCGGGTGGGGTGTCTTTTCAAACCTGCAGTAGAACTCGTCAGATCGTCTGCCAGTTGTTGATTCACCACAGTGCTGGGGGATGGTGACTTGTAATTAGTGATTTCTTTTAGACATTTCCACACTGAAGCAGAGTCGCTGGAAGTGAATTTTTTCAGAATAAATCCTCTTTGCCACTCTGATCTCCTTTACCAGTGTGTATTTAGCCTGTTTATACAAGACATTATCCCCTTCCTGTGAGCATCTTCTTTGGCCTGGCAGAGCTGTCTGAGTTTTGCAGTGAACCAAGGTTTGTCATTGTTGTAAGTTAAGTGAGACCTGGTAGGAATGCACATGTCTTCACAAAAACTGATATAAGATGTTACAGTCTCAGTGAGCTCGTCCAGATCGGTGGCAGCAACTTCAAAAACACTCCAATCAGTGAGGTCAAAACAAGCTTGTAAATCCTGCTCTGCTTCATTAGTCCATCTTTTTACAGTCCTTAATACAGGTTTAGCTGATTTCAGTTTCTGCCTGTAGGTCGGTATAAGATGAACCAAACAGTGATCAGAAAGCCCCAAAGCTGCTCGTGGGACAGAGTGATATGCATTCTTTATTGTGGTAACGTGAGACAATATATACTGTCTCTGGTGGGACATGTGAGTGCTGTCTGTTATTTGCAGTTCCCGGGAGAGATTTGCTTTATTAAAGTCCCCGAGAATGATTAAAACATAGCATGAGGTTGAGTAAATAATGAGAAAATTTAAATTTTTGGATGGAGTACTCGATTTAACAATACTTACAATTTTGTCTTTGAGTATCTGTCCAGCTTCCATTGCCACTGGCTGTCCAGGCTGATTCTAGGCAAAAATAATTAACATTTGCAAAACGTATTAAGCATGGACACATTAAAAAAATTATCAAAAGCCTCACAATAGCACTTCATAAGTTTTGAGGTTTTCAAAATGGACTTGAAGCCACTAGTGCTCATGATCAAATTTTGCATCAAAGATAAAAAGTAACATACCATGTTGGTGTTGATCCACATATGAATTATGTTCATGACTCCATTCTTGCATTCTTGGTGCTACAAAAGAGACATTATTGTGATTCTTATAAACATTTAACTTATATTTGCATATGTAAGTTCATTTCTTTTAAGTTTGATAAGACAAATGCTGCTTTCACACATTAAACACAGTAACTGCTGTAAAACTGCCAGATTGTCATTTCCAGTAATTGTACCATATCTGCTGTTCACACAAGAAACACATTTTCTTTCCTTCTTTTTACCATTTTACAATTTTCAATAAAATAGAAGGAAAGAAACGCAGTGGGAAAACTACCCTAAATGTTGTTGGCATAATCTGATTCCTGAGTGCTATCTGATGGACAGCTGATATGTAGCAACATGGCATCTCTGGATCAATGACATATTAATAAATTACATCAGCACTAAAATACTGATACAATTTGTGATGTTTATCATTATCATCAGTTATGTCCATCAGAAGGTTTGACTGATTCAAAACAGACTTTTTCATTTGTTCACACAAGCATCAAAACAGTAATTTACAATTAATAATTTCTTATTCTGGACAATTGTCAGAACTGATATACTGATATTTAAAAAAAAAAATCCTCTACACATGTTGTCAAAATGGTAAGATGTGGCGTAACCCTATGTCCTTCACTCTGGACATCCCAGTTTGGTGTATTGCAGAAATCTAAAAAGGAATATTTCATTTGTGTTAGTACAATTACATGTTTAATGAATATTATGTACTGGCTATCAGATACAGCTTTTACATGACTAGTAGATGGCATTCAGATTATGCCTTTGTAGTGGAAATTCAAACTAATAAACAAACAAACAAACAATACCTAAATGTTGTGGCCTCATTGAATGGGTGCTATCGGTATGGATAGCTGCTTTGTAGCCCCCTGGCATGTTTGGATCATTGACATATTAGTTTTTTTTAACTGCTTACACACATTTTCAAAACATTGCCTCTTTTTTCAAAACTTTACACACAAATCCAAAAATTGCACACAAAATGCAAAATGCCTCACATCTCTTGCAACATGAAGCACTGCATTCAAAAGATCACAAACACATCTCAAAAGCAAACATATGTCTTACGTTGCAAACATTTTTGCCATAATATATTTTTGGATATGTCATATACACACAGTAATTCAAAACCTAAAGCTCTTCTTTCATGAGCTCTTATGGACATTTCTTTACAAGATCGAAAGTAATTGTCAGAGAGACTGAGAAAAATTCACAGTAAACACGAAAGCGAGAT